>JAJAGP010001535.1:0-48120 GCA_025084515.1 Ancistrus triradiatus | reverse complement strand
GAGGAACAGAGGAAATCACAGCAGAGAATCCAGGAGAAGCAGAAGAAGGTGCAGGAGCTCAAACAGGCTGTCAGTAATATTAAGGTGAGAAGTGACACAGAGATGCTCTTACACAATACATATCTACAATATATCATTTATTACTGTTATTTTCATGCTGTAAAGCTAAAAATGACTAAATATTTATTTTTAAACATGTATATATATGAATATGAATAATATCCCATAACAAGGCCCTTAACCCTAAATTGTTTGGATTAAACCTTGTAAGACTGGATCAGTTGTAGGACATTCTGGATAAGAACTTCTATCGTTTGACTAAATTTGGAAATACTGTATAATAATATTATATGCTGTATCTAATATAATTAAAATATTTTAACACACCTAACAACATTAGATGGGTTTAAAATTCTGTATATCTAGTCATGTAGAATATTATATAGGAAATTAAAACTATGAAATAACACGCATTACATATTTATCAAAGCCTGGCTTCATATAAGCCATAATCAAAGAGGAACAAATGCCATCTAAGCTTATAACATGAAAATCATTGTTCCTTTCTTGTTTATAGTTTATGTAGTCGCTGGGTGAATCCCATTTCAGGGGCTGCGTCCTTTGAAGGCTGCATTTGAAGACCGATTACGTCATAGTGCCGCGCCTACGCTGTCCCATTCCGAAGGCTCCTTCGTATGCGGCCGACAAATGCAGCCTTCTTTTCCCTGAAAACGAAGAATACATCCGATGTATCCTTCGCGACCTAACATATCCCGAGGTGCATTGTGCATGAGGAGAACTTGGCGATATCGGAACGGTTGGCTGAGGAATATACGTTATTTAAATGTAAAAATTTTAAAACTTGAACAGGTAAATGTTAAAAAGCAAAAGCGCAACATTTTTTGTTTTGTTTTAGGGAGCAAGTAGCAAACGGAGACCTTTATTAAACTGCTTGAGGGAAAATAAATGCCAGTGAACTGCAGTGAAGCGTCTCCTCCAATAATTGAAAAACCAAAAACAGCATATAAACTAAACTCAAAATTTCTGGCTCCATTGTTATAACAATTATTGCTGTTTTGTGATACGGTGCGAGCGGGTGGTTCTGTGACGCAAGCAGGAAATCCAATGCAGAGTAGACCGTCTCATTTCGGTTCGGTCTTTGCCGCTGTCTACCCAGCCTTCCAAGCGCACACCTTCATAGACCGCGTTCTTCGAAGGATGCAGCCCCTGAAATGGGATTCACCCACAGATGTGATGAAAAAAGTATCACCTTCAGAAACTGTGTTTAAACAGTATGTACTTTACAAGTGCACATGATAAGTTATACCAGGCAGTTTTTAACCTAAAACATGGGTGACAATTGTTAATATAAATAACATGATGGACAAAACAGTCAATGGACTTATATTTTGAAAGTCAATTAAACATAAAAATGAATAAGTACAGTATATTTTAAGTATATTTTATGAGCTCCTCAAATTGCTCATCATTTTTCCTTTCGTTTAATTTTTTCATGGATTTTGTACAGAGTGATGTTTAATGTTCCTCCATCCTCCATTTCCTAACAGAGCCGTGCACAGGCAGCAGTGGAGGACAGTGGGAGGATCTTTACTGACCTGATCAGCTTCATGGAGAAAAAGTGCTCGGACATAACGAAACTGATCCGAGATCAGGAGAAGTCTGAACTGAATCAAGCCGAAAAGCTCATGCAACACTTAGAGCAGGAGATTGCTGACCTTAAGAGCAGAGTTTCTGAGCTGGAAAAGCTTTCACACACACATGATCACATCCATTTCCTCCAGGTAAGACTCACTGTCTGTCTTGTGCTTGATCACTTAAACCATGTTCATTCACTTCTCTCCTACACCTTTCTCCTTCTACATTTATTATTTCTCTCTGTAGAGTCTGCCATCTCTCTGTGCTGCTTCTCGATGTGAGGACTCACCCAGCATCACTGTCCATCAGCATCTCTCATTTGATGGAGTCACCAAATCTCTCTCTAACCTGAAAGAGCGTCTTGAGAAATTCTGTGAAGATGAATGCAGTAAAATCCCTCCACTTGGTAAGAGAAGGTTTCCTGTTAGGAGATCTGTATTCACTCTGCAGCACAGTAATGGGAAACATCAGGGGGGGTAACTGGGTGCAGATTCAAGCTGATCACAACACTGTTATATCTCTTAATAACTTTATTTTAGACAGAATTCAAGCTGAGTGGAGCAGAGAGCTTGGAGATATATCTGATGAATCCTGGAATATTGCATTAGCAAGAGTTAATAGATCTTCCTCCTGTGCTAGATTTAGCCTAATCCAGATCTAAGTTCTCCATCGTATTCACTATAGCAAAGATAAACTGGATAAGATCTATTCTAATCTAAATGAGTTGTGGGATTGAGGTTGCTGTTTCTCAGCTAGCTTAGCTTACATGTTTTGAACTTAATTGTCGAATTTTTGATCAGCATTTGACTTAGCAGTACAGTTTGTGTTACAGAGCTATTTTTGATGCCTCAGGGAAAACGGCTGTATGGCCAATATATAAACATATGCTTTCCTTCATATCTCTCTTTCTATAGAGAAGAATTTTAGCCTTTTTTCAGGCCTCTCAGTAACTCACTGGTCTTTTAATGGTTTTGATCATTGAAACCCATTGAGCAGGTAAAGAGAAATGAGGGAGTGGAAATGAACCAAATTGTGTTTGTGGGTCTCTAAGGGTTAAACTGTTTCCATCATTTACAGAACCTTATTTTTCCATCTCCATTTTATCTCTGTGTCTCCACAGCTGCAGCAGCTCAGATGATTTTACCCTCAGAACCAAAGAGCAGAGAAGATCTTCTGCAGTGTAGGTGTGACACACACACACACACACACACACTTCCACATCTTTTCTGTTGGATCATTTCAATAAGGTGAGTTTTTCTCCTGATGGTTTCATATAGAGAAGCATTAGGAGGGATACAAACACACACAGCTGTCTTCCTCTTAACATCAGTCCTGTGATTAATACCCAACATGCTCTCATTTCTCATTGGTTAGATTTCTGTCAGCTGCTCTGGATCCCAACACAGCACATCGTTACCTCATTCTGTCTGAGAAGAACAAAGTGGTGACAAATAGTAATAGAGATCAGCCATATTCTGATCTTCCAGAGAGATTTGACTCCAACAGGCAGGTGCTGTGTAAGGAGAGTGTGAGGGGGCGCTGTTACTGGGAGGTGGAGTGGAGTGGTGATGGTGTGTCCATATCTGTCTCATATAAAGGGATCAGCAGGAAAGGACGAGGTAATGAGTGTGGGTTTGGATTCAACAATCAGTCCTGGAGTCTGTGCTGTTTTTCTTCTTCTTCTTCTTTCCGTTTCTATCACAACAACATTGGGACTGATCTTGAAGGTCCAGCATCCTCCAGAATAGGAGTGTATGTGGATCACAGTGCAGGAACTCTGTCCTTCTACAGCATCTCTGATACAATGAGGCTCCTCCACAGAGTCCAAACTACATTCACTCAGCCCCTCTATGCTGGGATTGGGGTTTGTTATTATGGATCATCTGTGAGGTTATGTGATCCAATATAAAACAATAAGAACTTTTTTCTTTACTTTCTCAGTTTCTTGTATTCTGTTTTCTTTGTTATTGTTTTTTTTTTATTTAATTATTGTTTTGTTTTCACTTTCTTTTGCATTCTTTCTTGCATTCTTTGTTTTTATATGTTTATTTCGTTATTTTGTCAATTCTAAGGTTTGAAAAAAATGGTCTTTTTTATTTTATCATTTTTATTTCTTCATTGATTCTGGATTTAAGTAATAGTTCTTTTTTCCTTTTGTCTTTCATTTTGTGTTTTATATATATTGTATTTTGCTCTTTTTTCACATTTTCTGTTTCTGTTCTTCTCTACTGCTCTTATTTCTTTCATATTCTCATAGTCTTTTTGTTTTCTGTTTGTATTTTATTTTATTTTTCCTCAGTTCAGTTCCTTATCTTTTCTTGGCTGAAATGATTCAGCGTTTTCTAATTTTGCTTTTTATTAATTATTTTTTTGCTTTATTTTACTTTTCTTGCTTCATTATGGGGGTTTATTTAAATTTATTTTTTGTTTCTCTTTCCATTACCTTTTATTCATTAAAATTTTTCTTTTTTGTTCCTCTTTTTGTTTTGCTGGGGATTCTTAGATTACTTTATTTGTTTTGTCTTGGTATTATTGATTTTTCTTTTTTGTTTTGCCTCAGTTTTTTGTTGTGTTGGATTTCTTTCTTTGCTTGTTTCTTTTTTAGTTTGAATTTTGTTTTATTCCTCTGTATCATTTTTTTTTATTGTTGTAATGTTTTTAGTATTATTTACTCCTTTCTCTCTTTACTTTCTTTTTTTGTTGTTGTTGCAGAACAAACTCTTGTGATTTAACTCCGATGACATGATGTCATTTACTGAGAGGTTATTGGTTTTAAGACAGAAATCTCCAGATAGCTTCCTAACAGCGTTAGCTAGCTAACATTAGCTGGGGCTGCAGGGGAAGATGCTGAGTGAGCTCGAGCTGCTCTTGCAGTGAAGTGTTATTGTAATGGAAGCAAAAGTAACAACAGTCCTACGAATGAACAAGAACAAAGGTTTAGCTTACTAACTGCAAAAAAAATATTTAATGATACTCTAAAATAAGTTATTGTTGGTAAATAAAAAATTCTATGTTTACTTTTAAAGCGTCTCTGAGAAAATCTGACCTCACAGAATAAAATCAATCAAAATCCCAGAAAAGATTAATTTATTATAAAATGTCACTGAATAATTTCTGGCAGATCATTTTAGCTTAAATTCGGTTTGTTCCTGATTTGAACATGTAAAATGGAATCAGGAATCTGCGGAGGAAAATTCACCTGCTGCAGTTACTGTTCTACCGGACATGTAATTCCAGGGTTTTACCACCAGATGGAGACAGACACTTGTTTTACCAGCATGCTGAAGCTCGAACGCTTAAAATGATTAAATCAGAAATATAATTAAACTTTATCTTAGATTTCTCTATTATAACATTTTATACAATTATTAAGATAATCCAATATATTTATATATATTTTTACTTACCTTAAATACACTTTACTTAATTTATTTTTACAAAATAAAGCAAATATCTTTTAGCTTGCTTTCCCTTAGTCTAATTGATTATTAAATTCATACACACTTTATTTTACTTTGTTTTAAGTTTCTATCATATCTTTCTCATGTTTATTTTATTCCTCATTATCTGTTATGTATTGGCTGCTGTTATGTTATGGCTCTTTGCATATGAGTTCAGAGTATGTAATTACTTATCTTATAATGAAATGTATTTTCCTACAAATGTATTTTAATAATCGTCCATGTCCATCAACACTTTGTACCTGTGAACAGTTCATCACTCACCTACCTGAGATTAGTAGATTATTGTGGACTTGTTTCTGTGTGTCTGTGTAAGAAATGATAAACCAGTCACAGCCAATAATACAAATAATTCCAGAGTGGTAGAGACGGATAAATGGGACGATCCCAAGGAGAGCTCCAGTTTCTTTGTCTTTAATCGTATAACCTGCAGTGGGTTCCCTTTATCCGAACCATCAGGAACAGAAGTTGCTGGTGAATTACTGCTAAATTCCTTCCTGGTTCTTTGATATGGATAATGGAGCTTCCTGCAGCAAGGAGAGATGGTCCAGCACCCTGAAGATCAGCCTGTGGTGAGACCTAGTAGACGGACGACCCTCCCATCACACTCGGACGATTAAGATCTCACTGGCTGCCTCAGAGCTAAATCCCTTCCACACCTCAGAGCCAAGTTCCACTCCAACCATTGCAGATTCAATTCACCCAAGTGCCAGAGAAACTTCACATCTGCAAACATCGTCCATTCTGAGGCCACAGAGAGATTTAAGTTGGTCATGGATCACCTCTGGTTAGATAAATCAGAGGTAACAGCAGGTTCCTACCACAGCTCACACCACCCGTATGCAGGTACAGTAGCAGAGCTTACCGAGCAATAAGGACAGTCCCACCAGCTGCCATTACAGCACACAGCAGGGCTGATGGACGGATGGACCCAGTTTTATCAGTGCAGGTTTTATACGTTTGCTCTAAAAGTACAGTCTCTTGTAGGCATGGTGGAGCAGCAGGGGATGATGGGTAATGTGGAGCTGCAGTGTGGCTCTCATGTTTCAAGACTCCTATGGAAGCTACCATGTGATTTAAGATCCAGTGTTGTTTTCTCACGTTCTTGCTGTGGCTGTTTCTCTAGTCTACTCTTTTTGGATTTTCCTAATTTTTTTATCTGTGCTTATCTGTGCTTATTTACTATCTGTATTTTCTTTTTGTCGTTGTCTTCCTCAGTACTTTTTTGTATTGTTTCTAGTTTTCCTGGTTTTTTCCTTTCCTTTCATAATTCGTTAGATTTTTTGTTTTTGCTTGGTGATTTTTAACTTATGCTCATTTGTTTCATTCCCTCGTTTTCCCTACATGCCATGCTTTTTTGCCTAAATTTGTTTTATATTTTCTTTCGTTTTGTGTGATTTTTGTGTCCCTCTTTGTGTTGTCCCTTTTTCTTTATAACTTAGTGTTTATTTTTTTATTTTCCTTTTTTTCTTTTTTTTTTTTACATTTTTTTTTCTTTCTGTTGCAGAACAAACACTATTGAGTTAGGAGTTTTGCTCAAAGACCCGACAGTGGCAGCTTGGCAGAAGTGGGATTTGAATTCTGGACTTTCTCACCCCATTAAATCTTACTTTAACCGCTAGGCTACCACAGTCCCAAATAACACACAATCTAACATATAATTACACTTTATCTCATATCCCTCCTTATAACATTATAATGAAATTATTAAGATAATCTTATCTTTCATAAATATTTATTATTATTGTCCTTGTCAGAGTAATTGGGGAGGGTCGGGATCCTAACCTGGTATTCAGTGGGTGCAGGCCAGTCTTAATTTTGGTGACGAATGACTTTCGTCATAGTTTTTGTCAGTGACCCTTTTCTTCTAAAAAAATAAAAATAAAAATAAGACGATGACCAAATAAAAATTAAAGTACAACGACAAAAACAAGGACTAATTGAATTGACACTTTTATCAACAAATAAAAACGAGACAAAAATGTTTGGCAGAGAGACATCCAATCAGATCTGATTTAGTTTTGCGGAAGCTACGGAAATGTTAGAAACAAAGATCCAATCATAACTTGAGCAGCTGCGGAAAGGCGGGACGAGTTGGGTATGGATCCAATCAGTGAGGCGGTAAGACGCCCACATTTGATCTAAGCCCGGGAAGATCGAACAAACAGCCTCTGTAGTGTTTCTCAGGAAAGCAGCTCCACAATGTCAGCACCTGGGGGAAGGAGGAGAGTCCATATGTGGAAACATTTCTCATTTGATGTCAAGGAAAGCAGGGCTCTTTATAAACCGTGTGGGGCGACTGTCTCCGGTAAAAGTACAGCAAAGCTGAAACGGATCTGCAGGCGTGTCATCCTAAACGGCTCCAGCTCCTATTTTAGCGGTATTACGGTACTGCGCTGCAAACGCACTCTTATATTTATATTTATATATATTTATATTTATATATATTTATATTTGAGCCGAATATCTCTGCATATTAAGTAGGGATTAAATATGTTTCCGGTTCGCGAAGTGAATTAATTGTACCTTCTCTAAAAAGTGTTCATACTATCTGTAAGCAGTACTCTGGTAACATAACTCCATTTTAGACTGAAATTCTGAATAAATGCACATAGAGCATGCGCATATATATATTTAATAAAGCTCATAATATATAATGTATTCTAACTTCATTCTATTCTACAATATCTCATGAGTGTCCACACAGAGTTGGAAGCAGTTTGGTGGGAATTATGAGTTTGGTGACCACTTTACTGTATACAGTTATTATAAATACATGCATATAGACCTGAGCTTATATCTTCATTAGATCTTATGATATATCATTCATTCCAAATAGATTATATTCTATATTATCTGCTGAATGTCCACACTGAGTGTGAAGCAGATATATGATGAAAATTTTTAGGTATAAGCACTTTAATGTAAACTGTTATTCTCGTTTATTATTTACGTATTGCAACCTTTACATTTTATATTTCAGTCAAGTGAATCTACTGTAGTTTTAGTCGACTATGTTGTGTTGTTTAAAATAAACAGTCCTTTAGTTCAGTTTTATGCTTACTTTATTAACACATGTTCTGTTCACGTTCTGGCTGCCATGTGTGTCTCTTTCTCGTCTCTTTTCCTTCTACTCTCGCGATAGCTCAGTAACATCAACTATACTACATTTTCCTCCCTTGTTTAGAACAAAAACCTATCTGTAACACAGAAGTTTCCTTCTAAACAAATCGCGAAACAAATCACATTCTTTTGTAAAATCACAATAACACAAACTTGTCCATAAATCAAAACATTAATTTCCATTTTACAATATCACCAATTTTTTTTTTTTTCCAAGTCTCCCTGTATCTAATGGTCTTTCTGATAACACGGCCCTTCCTGGTAGTGATGACCTCAGACACAGGTGGGTCAGGTTCAGGTTGGACCTCGACTGCTGGAGTGGTCTCAGCAATCGGCACTTCCACTCTGTCATTGTTAATTTGAGTACTGTGTTCCAATGGAGGCTCAAAAACATCAAAGTCCATTATCACAGGTGTGTGGCAAAGATGTTTGACATTCCTGATCACTCTTGATCCATTCTCTGTATTGACAAGTTCAAAAGCATTGTCGGCGGTGTTTCTCAGAATTACATAACGAATGTCTTTGAATGTGGGATCCAGCTTCCCATTCTCCATACTGGCAATGTGAACTACATCACCAACTTTGAAGTTGTGCTCCTTTGCTCTGCTGGTCTGGTCAGCATACTGTTTCATTTTAGTTGTGTATTTCTGAGATGGTTTTTGACATCTGTTGTTTTCTCCATCTCTTTTGGAGTTCCATATTCCTTCTCCAAGTTCGGACATTTAGTTTGAATGTCTCGTCCAAACATGAGCATAGCTGGTGTTTCTCCTGATGCTTTGTGTGGCGTTGAGCGGTATGACATCAGTATCTTTGGAAGTTCCTATTTCCATGTCTTTCCTTCACACTTGGTTGCTCTGAAGGCTTTCATCAGGTATCTGTGAAACCTCTCAATTTTCCCGTTGCTCTTTGGATAATATGGTGATGCTCTTATGTGCCTAATTCCACATGACTTAAGAAATAACTCAAAAAGCTGTCCTACAAACTGCCTGCCATTATCAGTAACAGCTTCTAGGGGATAACCAAATCAAGCAAATATCTTAGTCAGTTCTCTAACTACAGCCTCTGGAAAGGAAGTATAGTAGTCTATCACAGTCAGTATGTACTGGTTTTGGATAGGACCTACTAGATCAAGACTTATCTTAGTCCATGGTCTCGGTGGTAGCTTTAATGGTTGGAGGGGTTGATCTTCATTTAGTGGCTGGTTGAGCACACAAGTTCTGATCAGTCTCTCTACATCTAGGTCCATGTTGGGCCAGTAGAATTTGCTCCTCAGATATTGTTTTGTACGAACCACCCCTTGGTGAGTCTCGTGTCCGATCCCCAGTGCTTGTTTCACCATTGCTCTTGGTAGCACTATCCTGTGTCCTCTCAGCACAAGTCCATCATATGTGCATAACTCTCCAGCACATCTTTTGTATGGCTGCAATTCCTCCGGAACTGGGTTTGGCCATTTTCCTGTCTCCACAATTGTCTTTAATTGCTTTAGCGTGTCATCCTCTGACATTTTATGTTTTATGTCCTCAAGGTTCATGGCTTGTACCTCATGCATTGTCACTGGCAGCACTCTCTCCACATACGTTTCTACATAATCCTTATATTCTGTTTCTGGTAAAGGAAGACGTGAAAATGAATCCGCTACATTGGACTTTCCAACTATGTGTTCTATCTTGTAATCATATGGTTGTAGTCTCAAACCAAGTCTCTGTATTTGTGGTGGTGATAGCGTTGCTTTCTCTGGGTTGAACATGTAAATGAGGGGTTTGTGGTCTGTTTGTAGAGTAAACTTGGACCCCCACAAGTATGTTCTAAAATGTTCGACAGCCCATACGCATCCTAAAGCCTCACGTTCTATCTGAGAATAGCGACGTTCTGTTGGGGTCAATGAACGGCTTGCATAGGCTACTGGTTTGTTCTGTCCATCTGATTGAGTCTGTAGCAAAACTGCGCCTAGTCCCACTGGACTTGCATCACTAATGACTACTGTGGGTGCATCTAGTTTAAAATAGGCTAGGCATGGCTCACTCACCAATGCTTCTTTCATTGCTTGGAATGATCTCTCGGTTTCACATGTCCACTCCCATGCTTGTCCTTTCCTAGTCAACTTCCGTAATGGTTCTGATAAGTTTGCATGTCTGGTATGAATTTCATCAGAAATCCACAGGTGCCTAGGAATGAGCGAAGTAGTTGGACGTTCTCAGGTCTGGGTGCATTGCAGACGGCTTTGACCTTTCTAGGGTCTGGTTTGATTCCTTCTGCGGTGATCACATTGTTACGCCGCCCGTTAGGCAGCGTATTATTGTATTGTCGGCTGCGCTATGCTGTTGGTTGCTCTCCAGGGGTTGCGTGCGCTCCGCTCCTGTGGACCTCCTCCTGCTCTGATCGGCAGGTCACGGCGACCAATCGATCGCCTTCGGCCTGGAGGATTTACAGCAAAGTCGCCCAATGGATCTCGTCGCTGGGGACTCATCTGGAAACCTCCTGGCCAATCGTTGCTGCGGATCCACACGCGGAGGCGGGACTAAAGATCGAGGGCTGAAGGACTAAGGCTGTGGCCCGCGATTCAAGCCCCGGCTCACTACCCGTATGGTTGTGTGTCCGCCTGGTTCGTTCGTTCGTTCGTTCGTTCGTTCGTTCGTTCGTTCGTTCGTTCAGTTCGTCGTTCATTCATTCATTCGTTCGTTTGTTCGCTCGTTTGTTTTTAGCCCGCGGTTTTGTTATAGAGTGTCTTGTTACTGGTGACTTCAGATATTGTGTACAGTTATTATAGAACGTCGCATTGTATATATTGTGTGTATGTTGTGTTCGTTGCCCCGTGTTATATTCCTTTTGCACTGCACTGTGTATGTATGTATGTATGTATGTAGTATGTGTATATATATATATATATAGATATATATATATATATATATATATATATATATATATATATATATATTATATATATATATAACACCCCACATACATATACACATATTATATATATATTATATATATATATATATATATATATATATATATATATACACACACACACACACCAACACACACACACAACATTTATATATGTATGTGTGTGTATGTATGTGTGTATATATATATATGTATATATATATATTATATATATACACAATACATATACATATATATATATATATATATATATATATATATATATATATATGTATGTATATATATGTATATATGTGTATATGTATGTGTGTGTATATATTATATATATATATATATATATATATATATATATATATATATATTACACACCACACACACACACACCACATATATATATATGTGTATATGTATGTGTGTATGTATATATATATATATATATATATATATATAAAGCACTTATTCTTTAATTTGTTCAGGCTTGAGTCTTCCATCACCTCCCGTTCCATACTCCTTACCTTTCCTTTTTAAATGCTACGGCCTGCCCCTAGACCAGGTCGTAACAATTGGGGGCTCGTCCTAAGGTGCTTTACAATTCTTTTGTATATGCGAATTACCGTTTCTTTGGGAGCTCGTCCTGCCGTGTATCAGTTGTTCGTGGCTTGTTCTGCATACGTTATACTGTATGTTTTTGGCGCGTTCATAAGCTTCCTATCCGTAGAAGTTTTTTTTTGTGGCTGAGGGAGTTGGGTGTGTGACGTGTGTACAGTTAGTGAGCTTGCAATCATTCTTCTGTTTTTTCTTTCTGGTATACTTCATTATGGCAACATTTCAATTGTCTGACTTTGTTCAGTGTCCCACATTAGAGCAGGTAGAGTCTTGTCGGAAAGACAACTTGTGTGAAATTGCGAAGCATTATGGAGTTCATGTGTCAATGCAAATGTTAAAAAGGGATATTAAGCAGCTTGTGATGGATAGGTTGACGGCATTGGATGTTTTGCATCCGAATTTGGGAGACACCACAGTGCACTCTGGAGATATGGATTTGCAATCATCTTTGGTTGGTAGGGTGGAAGCTACCCCTCTTCTGAAACAGTCCTTGCCTTTGTATGATCCTCTGATAGAGTCTCCTAGGGCGTCCATAGAGGCCAAATATAAGGTTCGGCTGACACGGTTACGGTTGGAGGCGGAGGAAAGGGAGAAAGCTCGACAGGCTGAAATGGATTTGAAGCTTGCCATACAGAAGCTAGAGTTGGAGACCGAGAAGGAAATCCGTTTTCGGGAGTTGGAACTCTGTGCGGTGAAGATCACACCGACTTCTACTGAAGGAACGGTGACGGATCGGGTCCATGATCCAGTGGAAGCTGTCGCTCCTGTATTTCCTGCCGTGACTCCTCCAGACCCTTCTCCGGTGTTGTCCGGGAGTACTGACGTGAGTAAACACTTTGGCTTGGTCCCACTGTTTAAGGAGAATGAGGTGGATGCTTATTTCCCTACATTTGAGAGGATTGCCATCACATTAAACTGGCCAAGGAGTTTGTGGTCAATTTTACTCCAGTGTAAATTAGTTGGCAAGGCTCAGGAAGTTTGTTCAGCTTTGTCCTTAGAACAGAGCATGAATTATGATGTAGTAAAGGCCGCAGTACTTAGAGCATATGAGCTTGTGCCTGAGGCGTACCGACAAAACTTCAGAGATGCTGAAAAGCGTGCTGGCCAAACATTTGTGGAGTTCGCTCATGAGAAATCTAGTCTGTTCGATAAGTGGTGTTCAGCCAGCAGTGTAAATACTGTAAATACGCTGATGAGTTCGCTTTGACACACAAAACCGAGTTTGAGTATACGTCTGCCATTAGGAAACAGAATCAGATACCGAGAACTCATCCTCAAGTTAAGTCCAATAGTCCTAAGCCTGATAAACCTGAAGCTAGGTTGTGTTTCTACTGTCGTGAGCCAGGTCACGTAATCGCTGGTTTCCTCGTTTTACAAAGAAAGAATGAGCGTGCGCAGTCAGTTAAGAAAGTCAGTACATTCACTTCCATGAACAAAAGTGCTACCGCTTTGTCCGCACCCCTGTTGGAAGAAATAGAGCCCGTATTTAAGCCATTCACGTTCATGGGTTACGTTTCTATCCCAGGTGCGGTGGAAAAACAGCACATCTCCATCCTGAGGGACACAGGTGCAGCCCAGTCTCTCATCTTAGATTCAGTGCTGCCTTTTTCTCCAGATAGTTATTGTGGTAGCGATGTGTTTCTGCAGGGAGTTGGAATGGGAGTTGTGCGTGCGCCCTTACATAATGTTTTGATAGAGTTACCTGATTTTGTGAAGCAAGGGAGAGTCGCTGTGCGCTCTCAACTGCCTGTAAATGGCATATCTCTTATCTTAGGCAATGACCTTGCTGGGGATGAAATACGTGCCATACCTGAAGTTGCTAACGATCCATTCTTGAACTGTGGTGAAACTGAATCTGATGTTTTTCCTTCATGCGTGTTGACTCGTGCAATGAAAGGGAAATGTCCTGATATGGTCACATTGTCTGATACTGTCTTTGTTAAAGATGATCCTTTATCAGCTGATGTCCAGGACGTACATAACTCCAAGTCACCAGTGTTGAACAGTGGAGACAATGACACGTATGTAACACGTGAGAAACTTGTGACTGCACAAAAGAATGACGTCATGTTGAGCAAATGTTTTGAAATGTCTGTTAGTCCCGAGTCGGTAAAGTATTCACACGAATATTACGTGAAAAACGATGTATTAATGAGACGGTGGTCTCCTTCTGTTACAGACGACCGTTCCGATGTACACCAGGTGGTGGTGCCTCAGCCATATAGATTGCAGGTCCTCGCTTTAGCCCACGATCATCCCTGTTCAGGTCACTTGGGAATCCAAAAGACCTACCAACGGATTCTCCGTTATTTTTTCTGGCCCTCTATGAAGTCGGATGTCACCAGGTATTGTTGTACATGTCACGTTTGTCAGCTAGTCGGTAAGCCTAATCAAGTGGTTAAACCTGCTCCACTCCGACCAATTCAAATTTCCAATGAACCATTTGAGCGCATATTAATTGACTGTGTAGGCCCATTGCCAAAAACTCGGACAGGAAATGGCTACCTCTTAACAATTATGTGTGCTGCTACCAGGTTCCCAGAGGCCATTCCAATCCGTACGATCCGTTCCCGTGTGATTGTAAAAGCGTTGGTTAAGTTCTGTACTACATTCGGGTTGCCGAAAGTTATTCAGTCAGATCAAGGGTTAAACTTTATGTCGCGAGTATTTGCTGAAGTCCTGAAGGAACTTTGCATTACTTATCAGGTTTCCCTGCGTACCATCCTGAATCGCAGGGAGCGTTAGAACGTATTTTTAAATGTTTGATGAAAGCGTTCTGTCACGAAGTCAATAAGGACTGGGAAGAAGGAGTTCCCTTCCTGTTGTACGCAATTCGGGATGCAGTGCAGGAATCTATTGGTTTTAGCCCATCAGAGCTAGTCTTCGGTCATATAGTTAGGGGACCACTTAAGGCGTTGCAGGAACAGTGGTTGTATCCCAGTTCACAGGCCCGTCCCAAGTCAGTCTTAGACTACGTGCAATCCCTGAGAGAGAAAATGGATACTGCTCGGCAAGTGGCTGCGCGCACGTTGTCCTTGGCTCAGGGTAACATGGAAAGTAAGATTGACCGGAAGTCAGTAAACCGCTCGTTCCAGGCAGGTGATCTTGTATTAGCATTACTTCCTGTTCCCGGTTCAGCCCTTCACACTCGCTTTGCAGGACCTTACCAGGTCAAGGAAAAGTTAAGCGATGTGAATTATGTTATTATGACGCCTGGCCGGAGGAAGAAAACACGTATCTGTCACATTAACTTGTTGAAGCCATATCATGCTAGGTTATCACAAACACCATTGGAGCCAGCAGTTGTATCTGCTGTTTCGAAATCTCCGCCTGAGTACTCGCCAGAGTCCGATGATTTTCACCTAGGTCGTTACAGTTTGCCTTGCGCTCGCCTTCAAAACTCAGTGGCTTTAGAGAGCCTAGATTCGAAGCTAGGTTCATTAGCTCCAAATTGCCAGCAGGATCTGAAAAATATAATCGCCTCTTTTCCTCAACTGTTTTCGAATACGTTTTCGTGTACCTCAGTTCTGAGTCATGATATTGACGTTGAAAATCACCCCCCAATCAAACAGCATCCTTACCGAGTTAATCCAACTAAGCGTGCCATTCTTAAGCAAGAAACGGACTATTTGGTTCAGTATGGCCTTGCTAAGCCTAGTTTCAGGCCCTGGTCGTCTCCATGCCTCCTAGTACCCAAGCCGGACAGTACTTATCGTTTCTGCACCGACTTTAGGAAAGTCAATGCAGTGACAAAACCTGACTCCTATCCGCTGCCGCGGCTGGGGGATTGAGTAGATACGGTTGGTTCTGCTTCGTATGTAACTAAACTGGATTTGCTGAAAGGTTATTGGCAGGTACCGCTCACTCCGAGAGCTTCCGAAATTTCTGCATTCGTTACCCCGGATGCTTTTCTGCAGTACTCTGTCATGGCATTTGGGTTGCGGAATGCGCCAGCATCGTTCCAGCGGCTTATGAACATCGTGTTGTATGGGGTACCTAATTGTACAGCGTACCTGGATGACGTGGTGGTTTATACCGAGTCCTGGGAACAACACTTGGCCGTATTAAAGCTCGTATTCACGCGTTTGAGGGACGCCCATCTTGTATTAAATCTGGAAAAATGTGAATTCGGACAAGGGGTCGTTTCCTACTTAGGTAAAGTAGTTGGGAGTGGTCAAGTGAAACCACTGGATGCCAAGGTTCAGGCTATCCTTAGTTTTCCCACACCCACTACCAAACGAGAACTGCGTAGATTCCTTGGTATGGCAGGATACTACCGCTGTTTTTGTAAGCACTTTTCTGTACTTGTAAGCCCTCTAACAAACTTTCTTCGTGCAGACATCTCATTCGTTTGGTCCTCAGAAGCTCAAAGTGCTTTCTTAGCAGTGAAAATCTTACTTAGTGAATCCCCTGTATTAGCCGCCCCAGTCTTTGATCGCCCTTTCAAATTGGAAGTTGATGCGTGTAGCGTAGGTGCCGTGCTGGTCCAGGAGGATGATCAGCGTGTCGATCACCCGATTTGTTACTTCTCAAAGAAGTTCCTCAAACACCAACTGGCATACAGTACGGTTGAGAAAGAGGCCCTGGCACTGTTACTAGCATTACAGCATTTTGAGGTTTATTTAGGCAGTAGTGTTAAACTCGTTTACACTGACCACAACCCGTTGCTGTTCCTCGCTAGGATGGCGAACGCCAATCAGCGTTTAATGCGCTGGGCGCTGATTCTACAGGGATACAATCTAGACATAGTGCACAAACGAGGACCTGACAATGTGGTGGCTGATGCTCTCTCTCGCGGGAGCATATAATAATATGAGATTGTCTCAGGTTTTTGGTTTGTTTTGGTTTTGTTTTCTTTTCATATTATGGTGCTCCTCATTAGAGGGTTTTGTTTTGTGGGTGGGGGTGTTACGCCGCCCGTTAGGCAGCATTATTGTATTGTCGGCTGCGCTATGCTGTTGGTTGCTCTCCAGGGTTGCGTGCGCTCCGCTCCTGTGGACCTCCTCCTGCTCTGATCGGCAGGTCACGCGACCAATTGATCGCCTTCGGCCTGGAGGATTTACAGCAAAGTCGCCCAATGGATCTCGTCGCTGGGGACTCATCTGGAAACCTCCTGGCCAATCGTTGCTGCGGATCCACGCGCGGAGGCGGGACTAAAGATCGAGGCTGAAGGACTAAGACTGTGACCCGCGATTCAAGCCCCGGCTCACTTACCCGTATGGTTGTGTGTCCGCCTGGTTCGTTTGTTCGCTTAGCTCGCGGTTTTGTTATAGAGTGTCTTGTTACTGGTGACTTCAGTTATTGTGTACAGTTATTATAGAACGTCGCATTGTATATATTGTGTGTATGTTGTGTACGTTGCCCCGTGTATTATATTCCTTTTGCACTGCACTGTGTATATATATATATAAAAAGCACTTATTCTTTAATTTGTTCAGGCTTGAGTCTTCCATCACCTCCCGTTTCCATACTCCTTACCTTTCCTTTTTAAATGCTACGGCCTGCCCCTAGACCAGGTCGTAACAACGTGTCCAAGCATCTCAATCTGTCGTAGTCCGAAAATGCACTTGTCTCTGTTGAGGGTTAGTCCTCTGTTCTTGAATCTCTGAAAGACTTGTCTCAGTCTCTGTTTAAGTTGCTCCTCTTTCTCTCCAAAGACCACTACATCATCCATATAGCAAACGGTGCCTGGCATTCCACATAGCATAGAGTCCATAGCCTTCTGGTAGGCTTCTGGCGCACTCGATAATCCAAATGGAACTTTTCTGAAACGGTAGCACCCTCTGTGTGTGATGAATGTCGTCAAGTGTCTGGATTCTGGGGCTAAGTCACACTGCCAAAACCCCTTCCGTGCATCTAGCTTAGCGAACACTTTTGCTCCCTGCACGGCCTGTAAAATGCTATCTACTGTTGGTACTGGATGCCTTTCCCTGATCACTGCTGTATTCCCTTCGCTGAAGTCTACGCATAGCCTCACTTCCTTTGTGTCTTTCTTGGGTACAATCAGGATATTAGAAACCCATTCTGATCCTTCATTCACTTCCTCTATTATACCATGTTCAAGCATCTTGTCTAGCTCCTGGTTTACAGCTTCTAACATGGGATAAGGGACTCTCCTTAAACCTTGTGCTACAGGCGGAACTTTTTCATCGACTGTAACCTTATGGCTGTAACCTTTGATCTGACCTAGTCCTTTAAAAACTAGTGGGTACTCTAAGAAGCTCGTTAAATCTCTCTGTCTGCTCTATTGTGTTCACCCTTTCTCCTGTATTAAGTATCTTTAATGCAAAGCTTGTTTTTCTGCCTAGCAGTGCTTCTACATTTCCTTCGATCACATACATGTTATCTTTGACTACTTTGTCTTTCCACCTAATGTCTGCCTCAAAGTAACCTACACATTTAAGTGGAGTAGTTTGTGCATAGGCATAAAATCTCTTCTTAGTTGGTTTCAGTTTTGTTCCAGCAGACATTGTTCTTTTATACAGATCCTCTCCTATGATGTTTCTACCACTTCCTGTATCTATGACCATTTTCAGCCATTTCCCATTTACATTGACTGTCTCAGTACCTTCAGGATCTACAGCATGGATAAACTCATCTGAATCAAAAGCATCCTGTACTACTGCTCTCACTGACTGTCTTTTCTTTTTCCCCATTTCTGTTTTTACGTTTGTCACTGTTCTTTTCTGGTTGTGCTTTCTTTTTCTTCCTGAAACACATGTGAAAAGACTACAACTGACACTAAATCAAAATTTGCTGTCAAAATGAACACTGGTGCAGGCAGAGGTACAGCCTGGACAGGGCACCAGTCCATCACAGGGCTCCATAGACACACCACCTGACCTACATGGTAGCCTAGTGGTTGAGGTACAAGGTACAAACCTCACCTCTGCCAAGCTGCCACTGTTTGCTCCTTGAACAAGACTCTTAACCTACAATTGCTTGGATTGTAAGATTGTACCAATTGTCAGTCGCTCTGGATAAGGGCGTCTGCTAAATGCTGTAAATGTAAATGTAAAATCGCCCGGGATTCAAACACAAACCATCAGGAACTGCCATCTACAGCAGCTGGATCTTAGCACCGAGCCACCGGAGCTGCTCTATGTAGGAACAGTACTAATTAAATTTAGCTTAAATGAGCTCAAACTTGAGCACATTCTGTGTTTTTGTTTCTTCCTTGTAAATGTTTCTGTCTGTAGGAGCAGCAAATGGATTGTGAAGTTGAAGCTTGTAATTAGAAGATTAGACATGAAGATATTGTTCTGCAGCTGCACCTTTCACTTTAAATCCTGCTCTGGTTCTCTCTTTAAAGCTGCACCTTCTTTATGTTACACAACAGCACACACACAACCAGGAAGCTCATTTCAGAGAAAACGAAACTGTCTGTGTGTGTGTGTGAGAGCAGCAAAATGGCAGAGGCTGGTATTTCAGTAGATCAGTTTTCAGTGGATCAGTTCAGCTGTCCAGTCTGTCTGGATCTCCTGAAGGATCCTGTTGCTACTTCCTGTGGTCACAGTTTCTGTAAGGTGTGTATTAATGGCTGCTGGGATAAGGAGGACCAGCGAGGGATTTATAGTTGTCCTCAATGTAGGAAGACTTTCACCCCAAGACCTGATCTATGCAGAAACACCATGCTGGCTGAAGTGGTGGAGAAACTGAAGAATATTAAACTCCAAGCTGCTTCTCCTGCTCTCCATTGTGCTGGACCTGGAGATGTGGAGTGTGATTTCTGCACAGGAAGAAAACTCAAAGCCATCAAGTCCTGTCTGATGTGTCTGGTCTCCTTTTGTGAAACTCATCTGAAACCTCATTATGAAGTTCCTGCTTGGAAAAAGCATACGTTAGTGGAAGCCTGTGCAGAGCTACAAGAGAAGATCTGCTCTCAGCATGATAAAGTGATCGAGATCTACTGTCGTACCGACCAAAGCTTCATCTGTTATTTGTGTACGATGGATCAGCACAAAGGTCACCAAACAGTTCCAGTTAAAACAGAAAGAACTAAGAAACAGGTGAGAACTGGAAGTCTAATTTTTCTTAAAGTGATTTATACATATCGTTTTTTTGTTTTAGTGGATTCAAATGTAATTTCATTCTTAGTTTCCACTGAAAATTCAATTTGTTGTTGATGAGGCAGGGTTACCTAATTATGTCATGAATGGGTCAGACCAGTTGGTGAATATTTAATCAGCCAGCACCCATCTTACATTATTATACAGCTTCATAACACACACATGACAGTGTGAAAGCTCTGTAGTACAGGAGTGAACTTGAACTCTTTATCTGCAGTTGATCTTCACCCACTGAGCTCCTAATGTATAACCAGTTCCATGTATTTGCTATGAGCACAGAGTGAGCTAAAGGAGGAACAGAGGAAATCACAGCAGAGAATCCAGGAGAAGCAGAAGAAGGTGCAGGAGCTCAAACAGGCTGTCAGTAATATTAAGGTGAGAAGTGACACAGAGATGCTCTTACACAATAAATATCTACAATATATCATCTATTACTGTGATTTTTATCCTGTAGAGCTCAAAATGACCAAATATTTGTTTTTAAACATGTGTTTTTATTATGGAATAATATACCATAACAAGGCCCTTAACCAAAACAGCCGCTAGATTGCTCAGGCAGGGTATTTCTAGTGCCGGTCCCAAGCCCGGATAAATGGTGAGGGTTGCGTCAGGAAGGGCATCCGGTGTAAAACATTTGCCAAATAAAGTATGCAAGTTCATAATAATTTCACCATACCGGATCGGTTGCGGCCCAGGTTAACAACGACCGCCATATGTGGTTAACACATGTTTCCAAAAGAAGGAGGAGCATAGGGTGACTTATAAGAGTCCTATGTAGAAGAGGTTGCTTAAAAGAGATTGGTGATTGTAAGGTAGTGGCAGGGGAGAGTGTAGCTAGGCAGCATCGGATGGTGGTGTGCAGGATGGCTCTGGTGGTTAGGAAGAGGAAGAGGACAAAGGCAGAGCAGAGGACCAAATGGTGGAAGTTGAGAAAGGAAGAATGTTGTAAGTAGTTCGAGAGAGGAGCTGAGAAAGGGCTTTGGGTGATAGGACAGAGCTCCCAGATGACTGGGGTAGTAGCAGCAACAGTAATTAGACAGACAGCTAGAAAGGTACTGGGTGTGTCTTTCTGGACAGGCAAGGAGGATGAAAAGGAAACCTGGTGGTGGAACGAGGAAGGTGCAGGAGGTTTATTCAGAGAAAGAGGTCAGCAAAGAAGAAATGGGACAGGGACAGGACTAATGAGAGTAGGCAGGAGTACAAGGAGATGCGGCACAGGGCAAAGAGGGAGGTAGCAAAAGGCCAAGCAGAAGGCCTACGATGAGTTATATGACAGGTTAGACAGTAGGGAAGGAGAGAAGGAGTTGTATCTGCTGGCGAGACAGAGAGATAGAGCTGGAAAGGATGTGCAGCAGGTCAGGGTGATCAAGGATAGAAATGGAAATGTACTGTAAGGTGAGGAGAGGGTGAGGGAAAGATGGAAGGGAGTATTTTGAGGAGTTGAAGAATGTAGAGAAAATGAAAGGCAAAGAAGGCTGGATGGTGTAGAAAATTGTGGAACAGGATGTAGCAAAGATTAGCGAGGGACGAAGTGAGGAAAGCTTTGAAAAGGATGAAGAACGGAAAGGCAGTGGGACCTGATGACATACCGGTTGAGGTATGGAAAAGTCTAGGAGAGCTGGGGAGTGGTGTTTTTGACTAGATTATTCAATGGAATTCTGGTGAATGAGAGCATGCCGGAGGAATGGAGGAAAAGTTTACTTGTACCGATTTGTAAGCAGAAGGGTGATGTACAGAGTTGTGGCTCTTACAGGGGCATAAAGTTTTATGAGCCACACAATGAAGATTTGGGAGAGAGTTTGTGGAAGCTAGGCTCAGACAGGAGGTGACAGTGTGTGAACAACAGTATGGTTTCATGCCAAGGAAGAGCACCATGGATGCGATTTTTGCTTTGAGACTGCTGATGGAGAAGCATAGAGATGGTCAGAAAGAGCTACAGTGTGTCTTTGTGGATTTGGAGAAAGCTTATGACAGGGTGCCAAGGGAGGAACTGTGGTGGTGTATGAGGAAGTCTCGAGTGGCTGAAAAGTAGGTTAGATTAGTGCAGGACATGTATGATAACAGCGTGACAGCGGTGAGATGTGCTGTAGCAGTGACAGATAGCTTCAAGGTAGAGGTGGGACTGCATCAAGGATCGGCCCTGAGTCCCTTCTTATTTGCTCTGGTGATGGACAGACTAACAGATGAGGTCAGACAGGAATCGCCGTGGACTATGATGTTTACAGACGACATTGTGATCTGTAGTGAGAACAGGGAACAGGTAGAAGAGAACTTGGAGAGGTGGAGGTATAATATGGAAAGGAGAGGAATGAAAGTCAACTGTAGTAAGACAGAATACATGTGTGTAAATGAAAGGGAGGCAGGTGGGAACAGTCAGGCTACAGGGATCAGTGGTCACAAAGGTACAGGAGTTCAGGTACTTGGGATCAACTGTCCAAGGAAATGGGGAGTGTGGAAAGGAGGTGAAGAAGAGAGTACAGGCAGGATGGAGTAGGTGGAGAAGAGTGTCAGGGTCGCAGCAAAAGTGAAAGGAAAGATTTATAAGAGAGTAGTGAGACCAGCCTTGTTGTATGGCTTAGAGACAGTGGCACTGACAAAGAGACAGGAAACAGAGCTGGAGGTGGCAGAACTTAAGATGTCGAGGTTCTCTTTAGGAGTGTCTAGGGTGGACAGGATTAGGAATCATCAGAGGGACAGCACAGGTTGGAAAATTGGGAGACAAAATTCGAGAGGGAAGACTGAGATGGTTTGGACATGTGCAGAGGAGGGATAGTGGATATATTGGTAGGAGGATGTTGGAGAGTTGCTGCCAGGCAAGAGACGGAGAGGAAGACCAAAGAGGAGTTATTTGGTTGTGGACTGTGGTAGCCCAGTGGTTAAGGTACTGGACTCTGGTTCAAATCCCACCTCTGCCAAGCTGCCACTGTTGGGTCCTTGAGCAAGACCCACAATTGCTTGGATTGTAAGACTGTACCAATTGCTCTGGATAAGGGCGTCTGCTAAATGCTGTAAATGTAAATGTGGTGAATGAAGATATTCAGGGAGTTGGGGTGAGAGTAGAGGACGTGGAGGACAGGGTGAGGTGGAATCGTTCACCCCTGATGAAGAGAGAAGCCGAATGAAGAAGAAGAAGAAGAAGAACAAGGCCCTTAATCCTAAATTGTTTGGATTATACCTAGTAAAACTGAATCAGTTGTAGGACATTCTGGATAAGAACTTCTATCCTTTGACTAAATAAAAAAATGTAATAATGTTATATTCTGTATATAAAATATAATTTAAATATTTTAACACGTATTAATTTGATGGGTTGTAAATTTTGTATATCTAGTCATGTAGAATATTATATAGGACATTAAAACTATGAAATAACAAACATTACAAATTAAGGTATAATCAAATAGTAACAAATTCCATCTAAGCTCGTAACATGAAAATCTTTGTTCCTTTCATGTTTATATTTCTTTTCATATTATATTATGTTTATAATCACAGATATGATGAAAGAAGCATCACCTTCAGAAAAGTGTGTTTATACCTAACAGTATGTACTTCACAAGTGCACATGATAAGTTATACCAGGCAGTTTTTAAACTGAAACGTAGGTGACAATTGTTATTAGAAATAACATGATGGACAAGAGAGTCAACAAATTTCATTTTATTTTGAAAGTCAATTAAACATAAAAATAAATAGGTACAGTATGTATGAGGTAATTAATATTTATTATTCTAGAGGTTCAGTATATTTTATGAGCTCCTCAAATTGCTCTTCATTTTCCCTTTCACTGTATTTTTTCATGGATTTACCAAAGTAACAAAGGCTACCATCAGTAACACACTACGCCAAGAGGGTCTCAGATCCTGCAGTCCCAGGCGTGCCCGCCTGCTTAAGCCAGTACATGTCCAGGCCCGTCTGAAGTTTGCCAGAGAGCATATGGATGTTCCAGAAGAGGATTGGGAGAATATCATGTGGTCAGATGAAACCAAAATAGAACTTTTTGGTAAAAACTCAACTGGAGGAAAAGGATGCTGAGTTGCATCCCAAGAACACCATACCTACTGTGAAGCATGGGGGTGGAAACCTCATGCTTTGGGGCTGTTTTTCTGCAGAGGGGACAGGACGACTGATCCGTGTTAAGGGAAGAAACATCACTGCTCTAGAGGAGATCTGCATGGAGGAATGGGCCAAAATACCAGCTACAGTGTGTGCCAACCTGGTGAAGAGTTACAGGAAACGTTTGACCTCTGTCATTGTCAACAAAGGTTATGTTACAAAGTGTTGAGTTGAACCAAATTTATTGACCAAATACTTATTTTCCACCATAATTTACAATTAAATTCTTTAAAAATCCTACAATGTGATTTCCTGGATTTTTTTCTCATTTTGTCTCTCATAGTTGAAGTGTCGCTATGATCAGTGGCTGACTAGATACTTTTTTGTCCCACAGTATAATGCATAATAAATAAGGTACTAACTTTGTCACATCTCTGAAATTGTCTGAGCATTTTTTTATGTAACCTCTATTTTGATAAACTGACCATATAGCTGAATTTTAAACTACATTTTTGCCTAAAAATCGTATAACTTCATTCTGTGACACAACAACAGTATTACAGAAAATTATACATCCAGTTGGGAGTTCTCTCATCCGCCATTACCGAGCTGACAATGCATTGTGGGATATTTCGCTGTCCAAGTCCGCACAAGTCTGCTCCGATGCATCCTCGGTAATATGGGCGGAGCAGGAACAAATCCGGGGATTTGGAGCGTACTTGGTTAGATGTGAACTTAGAAATGGAGACAGGACTCGGGCTGCCACTGATGATGTTATACAAAAACACAAGAACAGAAAAGTAGTGAGAAACAGCCACTGTCTGTCTTGTGCTGGAGCTCTTAAACCATGTTCATTCACTTCTCTCCTACACCTTTCTCCTTCTACATTTATTGTTTCTCTCTGTAGAGTTTGCCATCTCTCCGTGCTGCTTCTGGATGTGTGGACTCACCCAGCATCACTGTCCATCAGCAGCTCTCATTTGATGGAGTCACTAAACCTCTCTCTAACCTGAAATTCAGTAAAATCCGTTCACGTGGTAAGAGAAGGTTTCCTGTTAGGAAATCTGAATGCTATTCACTATAGCAAAGATAAACTGGATAAGATCTATTCTGATCTAAATGAGTTGTGGGATTGAGGTTGCTGTTTCTCAGCTACCTTAGCTTACATGTTATAAAAATAACATATATAAAAATATGCTTTTCCTTCATATCTCTTTTTGTACATTTAAAAGTGAGTTGAAATTTTATTAGATTCCAAACCTGCCTCCATTTCAGGCCCCTCAGTAACTCACTGATCTTTTAATGGTTTTGAACACAGAATCCCATTGAGCAGGTAAAGAGAAATGAGGGAGTGGAAATGAACCCAATTGTGTTTGTGGGTCTCTAAGGGTTAAACTGTTTCCATCAGTTACAGATCCCTATTTTTCCATCTCCATTTTATCTCTGTGTCTCCACAGCTGCAGCAGTTCGGATGATTTTACCCTCAGAACCAAAGAGCAGAGAAGATCTTCTGCAGTGTAGGTGTAACACACACACACACACACACACACACACACACACACACACACACATCACATGTTGCTGTGCGATTCATTTCAATAAGGTGAGTTTTTATCCTGATGGTTTCAATAGAGAAGCATTAGGAGGGATACAAACACACACAGCTGTCTTCCTCTTAACATCAGTCCTGTGATTAATACCCAACATGCTCTCATTTCTCATTGGTTAGATTTCTGTCAGCTGACTCTGGATCCCAACACAGCACATCGTAAACTCATTCTGTCTGAGAAGAACAAAGTGGTGACACTCAGTGATAGAGCTCTGCCATATTTTGATCGTCCAGAGAGATTTGAGTCCAACAAGCAGGTGCTGTGTAAGGAGAGTGTGAGGGGGCGCTGTTACTGGGAGGTGGAGAGGAGAGGTGGTGATGTGTTCATATCAGTCTCATATAAAGAGATCAGTAGGAAAGGAGGAGGTAATGAGTGTGTGTTTGGATTCAACAATCAGTCCTGGAGTCTACGGTGTTCTTCTTCTCTTCGTTTCTATCACAACAACATTGGGACTGATCTTGAAGGTCCACCATCCTCCAGAATAGGAGTGTATGTGGATCCCAGTGCAGGAACTCTGTCGTTCTACAGCATCTCTGATACAATGAGGCTCCTCCACAGAGTCCAAACTACATTCACTCAGCCCCTCTATGCTGGGTTTGGACTTTTAAGTTATAGATCAACTGTGAGGTTATGTGATCCAAAATAAAACAATAATAACCTGTCTTTTTTGTTGACTTTGTTTTTGTTTTTTATTGTTTGTTTATTTATTTCATTATTGTTTTTATTGCTTTGTAGTTTTTAATTTTCTCACTTTTTTGTGTCCTTTTTTGCATTCTTTGTTTTTATATATTTATTTGGTTATTTCCTCAATTCTAATGTTTGAAAAGAAGTCTTTTTTTCCTTTCTTTTTATTTTATCATTTTTATTTAGTCATTGATTATTTTGCTCCTTTTTCACATTTTCTGCTTCTGTTTTTCTCTACTTCTCTTATTTCTTTCATATTTTCATATTCCTTCAGATTGTTTATCTCTTTTTGTTTTCTCTTTGTATATTTTATCTTTCCTCAGTTCAGTTCTTTATCTTTTCTTGGCTGAAATGATTCAATGTTTTCTAATTTTGCTTTTTATTTACAATTTTTTGTCTTTTTTCTCTATTTAAATTTATTTTTGTTCCTCTTTTTGTTTTGTTGTGGTTTCTTAGATGACATTTGTTTCATCTTTGTATTGTTTGTTTATTTTTTTGTTTTGCCTCAATTTTTTGTTGCATTGATTTTCTTTCTTTACTGCTTTTTATTTTTCATTTTGTTTTAATTTCTCTGTTTCTGTCACGCCGCACCTGCACCCCCATGCACCACGCCCACCTTCACGCACCTTCTACCGCGTTCCACCACATTCCACTACCTTCTCTCTCCTCCTCCTTGTTGTCTCCTGCACCTGCCTCTCGTTTCCAGCACCTTCCACTCCCCTATATATACCTGTCACCTCCACAGACTCTTCTCTGAGTCTCGTGGCTCCACCACGTCCCTCTAGCTCCCTATCTCTGCCTTACATCTTTCATACCTAGAACCTCGCCGATCTACCTATCTTTCCGTGTCTCCTATCTTCATTCTATCCGTGTCTAAGTCTGCCGTCTCTATCTCCCTTTCTTTACCACAGCCGTATCCGCTCCTATCTGTTTACCTTTCCGATCGCGTCCCCCTTCGTGCTAGAATTATCGCTCTCTCACCTTATCTCGCCATTCGCTGTTCTCCTCGTCTTTATTTCGTTTCGCGTTCACGTATCCCTTTGTGATTATTCCATTAGTAAGTGCTGTATCCGTGTTTGTAAATAAAACACCGTCTGAGTTCAGATCCTCTCCTACGTGTGTCTCCTCAACTCTACAGCCGGTGTGACAGAAGACTCAGCCGTGCTTGGAGGCAGCGGGAGTTTCGTTTCGATTTGAACTTGACACCGCTGATATGAACTGGGAACAGCTCGCTGAGTTTCGTGCTCAGGTCGCCGAGGTAACGCGAGCCATCTCTCAGTTGGCTCCCTCCGCGAACGCGATCTCCCAGCGCGTATTACAACAAGTCCGGTTCCCGGCAGCCGCGACTGCCGCGCTGGTAGCTCCGCCCACCTCCGGCGCTCCGCCGGTCCCTGAGATCGCGTTACCGGAGAAGTTTGATGGTAATCCTGCTCGTTACAACAACTTCCGTGCACAATGTCTGCGTTACCTCGAGCATTTCCCACCCAGCTCAGGTGCAGCGGTAGCACTGGTGGTGTCCTGCCTTTCAGGCAGGGCCCTGAAGTGGGTCGCAGAGAGGAGGTCACAGGTGTTATCCGGGAACAGTGACCAACTACTGGATGTACTGGGGGCCGTTTTTGGTCCACACGTTGATAGTGAACCATACACCCCTGAGATCCCACTATTCGGCGGGTCTACACCGAATGGCTCGCTTTTGGATGCACTCGGGGCAGCTTTTCGCTGGTTAGTGAGCCATACACCTCCGAGGCTCCACTTTCCTGCGTGTCCCCACCGAGTTTCCAATCTCCCAGGGTTCAGCCACCACCTCAGTTTGTTCACCACTTGCTGGATCCTCCGTTTGCTGGCTGTCGGAGGATCACAGCCATGAATGTGGCCAAGCGTACTACTGAGTACTACTATGTCGTCCGTCTCCGAGGCCTCCCAGGAGTCGTCCGTCTCCGAGGCCTCCCAGGAGTCGTCCGTCTCCGAGGCCTCCCAGGAGTCGTCCGTCTCCGAGGCCTCCCAGGAGTCGTCCGTCTCCGAGGCCTCCCGGAAGTAGTAGTTCCTCGGCCTTACGGAAAGTCTGTCCGTCCACCGAAACCTCTGGGGTACGACCGCCGTAATGCCTGCTCCTGTCCTGCGTCGCCCCGTCTTTGCCTGCCCAGGTTACAGATTTCGTCGGTCCTGTCCTTCCCTCATCTCGGCCTCCCTCCGCCCGTCAGCGTCGGGTTTGCCGCTCTGCGTCGGCAGAAGCACGGCCGTCGGACTCCTCCAAGCAGTCGCCCCGGAGAGGAAAACACGATAAGAAAACCTCTTTGGGGCCCCCGTTGGAGTCTGGCTCCGTCTAGGACTCCGTGGGGGGGAGAGCGTCACGCCGCACCTGCACCCCCGTGCCAACACGCCCACTCACGCACTTCTACCGCGTTCCACACATTCCACTCCTTCTCTATCCTCCTCTTGTTTGTTCCTGCACCTGCTCTAGTTCCAGCCACCTTCCACTCCCTATATACTGGTCCGTCTCAAAAATTGCATAATGTGATAAAGTTAAGTATTTCGTAATGTAAATGATAAAATTAACTTCATATATTTTAGATTGACAAAGGGGGATACGACCAAGTAAAGCTTGATCAGATAACGGTAGTAAACCGTCAGGATAAATGACTGGGCCGCTCCTGTATCCCGCAAAATCACCACCTCCTGCACACTATTGTGGGAAGGAGTTAATGACACCAAACCCCGAGAAACAAACGGTTTATAACATTCATCCGTACCCCCAACCGGATGGTTATTGACCATTTGTACAAAGCCGACACTTTTTAACTGTTTGACTCCAAGTTCTTGCCCCTTTTCATGTCTGTCCTGCTTATGTGCGAGAGGGTGCGAGAGGTCCCGGGTCCTTTAACTGTTCAAGGGATGGCTCCCTCAAAAAGGATTGTAAGTCCATGCCTTATCAACTGGTACCACACACAGTACTACCCAGCTTGGACACCCTCCACCAGACACGGTACAACAACATTACTCGTTACCTCTAGATCCCGGACGAGCCCCCATTTCTTACGTGCCGGCCCGACTGCAGGGACACGTAGCACTGTTCCGGATGTGGTCGCTGTACAACGTGGTGTGTTGGTGTGTAACAGGGAGAGTAACAGAAGAAAAAAGAAACACGCCAAAGCCAGAGGGTAAAACCAACTCACGGTCTTTAGTTGTTAGTCATCTCAAGTTGTGCAAGTTGTGACAGTACAGCAGAACACATACGCTCGATATAAATGAGCAAACCTTCACAGGAGGGGCTGGACGGTGGCGGCGCCAAAGGAAAGAAAGAAACACAACAAAACGCTATCTTCCCTAGTCTTCACCGACATTCACGCTTGACAAACGCGCCAAAACACAAATTCAAAAGAAGCCCGCCTACGCTAGTATTCCCTCGCCAACATAACACAGCGGGGTAGCGCTCGCCTCTTACCTAGGGTTTCTATACAAGTGGTAGCCTACGTGGTGTTAATGTATGAGCGCGCTCGTCTTACCTGTCCAAGCCCCAGTCAACATGCACACAGAAGGCCGTTCCGCGCCGCGATCGTGTGACCAACAGTCCGAAAGAGTTCCTAAAAATGTTCACACAAGCGCCTCAAGATGTTCCCGCGTCCACCGTTCAGATCTGCTCGTGTACTCCACCCCCGTCCATTTCCGCACGCTCCCGACGTCTTATAGGCCCCTCCTTTCCAAGGGGGGGAGGGGACACTCCAAAACATGAAAGTTCTCCAAACAAGGTGCAGGAGGAGAACCGGAAGCCTAGAAACCAGACAATCACAGCTATCAAACAAAATAAAAAACAAACAAACAAACAAACAACAAAAAAAACAACAACTCGGGTAATGCACTAACAATTGCAAACACCAACTGAAATATTTCAAGTCTTTTATGGTTGTAATTACTGATGATTTTGGCATAAGCTCGTGAAAACCCAAAAACTCACAAAATAGCATATTCTTGAACAGGTTATCTAAACGAGCTATCAACTAATCATCTGAATCAAACAAATCACTCTAAACACCTGCAAAAGATTCCTGAGTTTTGAAAACTCAGCCTGTTCATACTCAAAACGCAATCATGGGTAAGAGTGCCGACCTGGCCTGCTGGTCCAGAGGCCGTCATGGACACTTTCAAGCAAGAGGGTAAGACACAGGAAGGGAAATTTCTGAACGAATAGCTGTTCCCAGAGTGCTGTATCAAGGCACTCAGTGGGAAGTCTGTGAGAAGGAAAAAAGTGTGGCAGAAACGCTGACAACGGAGAAGAGGTGAAGGGACACTGAGGAGGATTGTGGAGAAGGGCGATTCCAGAGCCACCGTGCACAGGCGTGTGCAGGAAATGGGATACAGGTGCCGCATTCCCCAGGTCAAGCAACTTTTGAACCCGAAACGGCGGCAGAAGCGCCCGGAAACCTAGCTACAGAGGAAGCAGCACTGGACTGTTGCTCAGTAGTCAAAAGTACTTTTTCGATGAAAGCAAAATTTTGCAGGTCATTGGAATCAAGGTGCCCGAGTCTGGGAGGAAGATGGAGAAGGACATGCCAAAAATGTCTGAAAGTCCAGTGTCAAGTACCACAGTCAGTGATGGTCTGGGGTTTGCCTGTCAGCTGCTGGTGTTGGTCCACTGTGTTTTATCAAGGGCAGGGTCAATGCATCTAGCTATCAGCGAGATTTTGGAGCACTTCTGCTGTCATCTGCTGAAGAGGCTTTATGGAGATGAAGAGTTCATTTTTCAGCAGACCTGGCACCTGCTCACAGTGCCAAACACCACTGGTAAATGGTTTACTGACCATGGTATTACTTGCTCAATTGGGCAGGCAAACTCTCCTGACAGAACCCGATAGGAATCTGTGGGATATTGTGAAGAAGAAAGTTGAGAGAAGCCAAGACCAACCGATCTGGAAGAGCTTAGGCCGCTATCGAAGCACTTCCTGGGACTCCATAACCCCTCAGCAGTGCCACCGGTGATTGCCTCCATGCCACGCCGCATTGAAGCAGTCATTTCTGCCAAAGGATCCGACCAAGTATGAGTTGCATAAATGAAATCATAATCTGACGTTGACTTTTTTTTATTAAAAACCACTTTTCTTTTATTGGTCGGATGAAAATATGCTAATTTTGTTAGAATTTGTGAATTTTGGGTTGTCATGGGGAAAAACAGCTGATGCAAAAACTCATCGTATTAACAATAAAAGCCTGAATTATTTCATTTGGTGTGCAATGAATCTAAAATAGATGAAAGTTTCATTTTATCATACGGGAAAAGACTTAACTTTATACAATATGCCCAAATTTTTTGAGAAGGACAGTATACTGTCAACTCCACAGAATCTATCTGAGTCTGTGGCTCCACCACGTCACCTATAGGCTCATATCCTGCCTTACATCTTTATACTAGAACTCGCCGATCTACCTATCTTTCCGTGTCTCCTATCTTCATTCTATCCGTGTCTAAGTCTGCCGTCTCTATCTCCCTTTCTTTACCACAGCCGTATCCGCTCCTATCTGTTTACCTTTCCGATCGCGTCCCCCTTCGTGCTAGAATTATCGCTCTCTCACCTTATCTCGCCATTCGCTGTTCTCCTCGTCTTTATTTCGTTCCGCGTTCACGTATCCCTTTGTGATTATTCCGTTAGTAAGTGCTGTATCCGTTTTTGTAAATAAAACACCGTCTGAGCTCAGATCCTCTCCTGCGTGTGTCTCCTCAACTCTACAGCCGGTGTGACAGTTTCATTTTTTTCTTTTAATTGTTGTAATGTTTTTAGTGTTCTTTGTTTTTCTTTCCTTTCTCTCATTACTTTGTTTATCTTTTTGTTGCAGAACAAAAAGCTAGCTAACATTAGCTGGAGCTGCAGGGGAAGATGCCGAGTGAGCTTGAGCTTCTCTTGCACTGAAGTGTTATTGTAATGGAAACAAAAGTAAAAACAGTCCTACGAATTAACAAGAACAATTAACAAAAACAAAGTAAAAGTACAGCAAAACTGTTCTGCAGGCGTGTCATCCTAAAAAGCTCCAACTCAGGAGTTTCTTTTGAGGAGTTTAAGGTATTGGGCCACAACCTTCTCTGCCTCACTGGTTGCACTTGCTGCGCTCTTGAGTGTCTTGCGGGAGTTTCATCCGGAATTGCCAAAAGATGCCAGGACAGTTTTCAGGACCTAAGCTCATGTTTCAATTTTGAACATGGAGGGTGGGGAGTATTATCATTTTGGCTTGGCAAATGGATTGCTGACACGTTTGAAATGCTTGACTTTGCCTGAGAAGTTGCATGAAGTTAAGCTGCAATTTAACATAGATGGGCTGCCACTTTTCAAAAGGTCTAGACTTCAATTCTGGAAGATTCTTGCTCTAGTCAGTTGTGATTATTCAAATTCTCCATTCCTTGTTGGTCTTTACTGTGCTCTCAGCAAAACCCAAAATATATATTTTTGGGCCCATTTCTTAAAGACTGAAATTCTGACACATGGGATTGTCCATAATGGTCAAAAATGAGTGGTATTAGTGTCGTCTTTTGTGTGACTCACCTGCCCGAACCTTTATAAAGAATACCAAAGCTCATAATGGTTATTTTGGTTGTGGTAAGTGCTATCATGTAGGTGAGTGGAAAAATACAATGTCGTATCCTGAAATAAATTCAGATCCCAGAACTACATGGAGGGACCTGATGAATGACCCACAGAGAGCTGGGACCAAAGTAACAAAGGCTACCATCAGTAACACACTACGCCGAGAGGGACTCAGATCCTGCAGTGCCAGGTGTGCCCCCCTGCTTAAGCCAGTACATGTCCAGGACCATCTGAAGTTTGCCAGAGAGCATATGGAGGATCCAGAAGAGGATTGGGAGAATATCATGTGGTCAGATGAAACCAAAATAGAACTTTTTGGTAAAAACTCAACTCACCATGTTTGGAGGAAGAAGAATGCTGAGTTGCATCCCAAGAACACCATACCTACTGTGAAGCATGGGGGTGGAAATCTCATGCTTTGGGGCTGTTTTTCTGCAGAGGGGACAGGACGACTGATCCGTGTTAAGGGAAGAATGAACGGGGCCATGTATTGTGAGATTTTAAGCCAAAACCTCCTTCCATCAGTGAGAGCATTGAAGATGGAAGTGGATGGGTCTTGCAGATGACCATGTCCCCAAAACATCGCTCGGGCAACGAAGGAGGGCTCCATAAAAAGCATGTCAGGTTGAGTGGCCTAGCAGTCTCCAGACCTCAGCCCCATAGAAAATTTGTGGAGGGAGTTGAAAGTCTGTGTTGCCCCAAAACATCACTGCTCTAGAGGAGATCTGCATGGAGGAATGGGCCAAAATACCAGCTACAGTGTGTGCCAATCTGGTGAAGACTTACAGGAAACGTTTGACCTCTGTCATTGCCAACGAAAGGTTATGCTACAAAGTACTGAGTTGAACTTTTGTTATTGACCAAATACTTATTTTCCACCATAATTTACAATTAAATTCTTTAAAAATCCTACAATGTGATTTCCTGGATTTGTTTTCTCATTTTGTCTCTCATAGTTGAAGTGTACCTATGATGAAAATTACAGACCTCTCTCATCTTTCTCAGTAGGAGAACTTGCACAATCAGTGGCTGACTAAATACTTTTTTGCACCACTGTATATTATGTTTTTTTTTTTTTTTACACCCAATCCAAAATTAAATTCTGAATGTGATTCAGAAGAGGAGTGCTTCGATGATAAAAAAAAAAAAAAAAAAAGGAAATTCTCTCAGGCACCTCAGATTTTGTTTCCAGGTAGGGCTTATTTACTTGCACTGGGCTGTAATGAAGAAATATTAAATGGGACAGAATATGCAGATCAGCTCCAAATATTCTGCACTTATGTCACTTAACTGGAGTGTCTTATTAACATGGAAGCTTTGATGCACATCATCTTCCACACTTTCACTTTCTTATCCCCTTAATCCTGAACAGGCTGGCACGAAAGCCATTTTTCATGTTTTGCCAATGGAGTTTCAAGGAACAGTTTAGCAAGAAATCAAATGTACTTCATTTCTCACTTCCTCTAAATGCAGTGGATCAGCCATGACATGTTGGAGTTCTAATTTAGCTTTAGCTTTAGTTTAGAGCAGCGTCCTTGCATATCAAAACCTTGTATTATGTTTCATAAACGCTTAAAATGTGTCTTTTAAAGGACCTGATATGAAATCCAACCGTCACCCTCAGCAGTATCCGAGTGATGGATCTCTTGCTCACTCTCCAGAGGTCCAGTAGTCAAGTACGTATAGCTGCTTTGTAACTGAAGAATGTGTTCCATAAACATGGATTAGTTTAATAATGATCACATTTTTGGATCGATTTCTTACCCATTTCTACAATTCTATTACCAGAATGATTGATAATGTTAAACTGAAAACATTGTCGTCTTCAGTTCACATTCGTTGCAGTAATAAATGTGTAGTGTATTTGTTTTGGGGTTTGGTTTTTGTTTCTGTTTTAGCCCAGATCAGTCTTTACTCTCTGCCCAGCCGTGTACCAGCTTCCAGTCCAATTCCCAGCCATGTGCCAGCTGCCAGACGTCTGCCCAGCCATCTTCCAGCTTCCAGCCATATGACAATCTCCAATCAGTTAATGGAGACAGCTACTCTGCCAGACAGCTTATAAAAGGCTTTTCCTTTGATTTCATAGGCATGATTTGGTATAAGGAATGTATCTGTATTAATGTTGAGAGGAAGTTTACCAACCGATAAGGTGGTTGATAACTTTGAGCTCATATTGACAGCATGTTGTCTGTTTGATGTCAGAAGAATATCACTGATAGTTGGGTCATGGCTATAGCCAGGGTGTAAGATTCACACTATGCTAATTGTTTTTTGTTGTTGTTGTTTGTTTGTTTGTTTTTAAATAAATGTGACACTGTTGTTTTGCTGGTGCATTTTGTATGGAAACTTCAGAGAGACAAATTTATTGTTTGAAATATCATGATATAGTTTTTTGGTATACAAGATCAGAAATGGATATGTCCATTTCACTTAATTGTTACACAGGCTGCTCTTATATGTTTCTAAAAATGATTATTGGTCTTTTTTCTTTTCAAAAGATGTGAACAAATTGATTGAAACTGTAAGTCAGCTTGTAAAAGAAGTGAGGAATCTCCGTGAAGATTTCCAAAGTTTTCTGAGTCGGTGCAGTACATCTACCTCGTTGCCTTTTCCTGTATCATTACCGCTGCATGATACGGGCCAACTAGATGCTGCCAAAAAGACTGATGGTGAGATAAATTACTTAATTTGTTGGCTTTGTTACACATCAGATAGTTTATTATCCTAATGTTAGCAGTATCCTATTGTTTTATGAAATACTGTTGTGATTGTGGTTCCTCCCTGAATTGTAGTACAAATAAAACAAAGAATTAAGCAATAATGCACTCGAGGGTCATGCTGTAACGTTACAAACACAATACATTCATGGTATATGCTCTGTATGTCTCTTTGCTTCTACGCTTAGTGTCTCTGCAGGTGAGCTGCTTTGCAGTAATTGGTGGCACATCAGTAGGAATGTGACAGAGGAGGATGCTTTCCTGTGCTCTGACTAATGAGCTCTCAAATTGAACTGGGCTGGGAAAAAAGTCAAGGATGCAGCAAACAAAAAACTGCATTTACAGACACTGTGCTGAAGGCATGTATGTTTGGTAAGTTATTTATAGTAATCTTTGAAACATCAAGAATGCAAACCTTCAGAATGAGAGTGACAGTGGTGGCTCGGTGGGCAGCACTGTTGCCTCACTGCAAGTAGGCCCTGGGTCTGATCCCAGCTGGGTCTGGGTCCTTTCTGCATGTCTTCCCAGTGCCCATGTGGGTTTACTCCCACAGTCCAAAGACATACTTTAGGTAAGTGATTACTAAACTGCCCTTAGGGTCTGTGTCTGTCTCTCTCTCTCTCTAGGGTTGTTGTGGTGCCGGCACTAGCTGTTTCGTCACTCATTTAGTTAAGCGACTTCTTCAGTCTCAGCTAGTTGGAAATCTTACACCATGTTACAGCGCTGCCATTGCAGATATTCCCCAATCCTATGTGAATGGCATACGTGGCCGTTGGTGAATGGCACACACTGGCGACTTCCACATTTAGCACGGCTGAGTGCGGCAGAGTATCATGCTGAGTATGGATTCTGCTGAAAGTGTATTCAGGTGCATTATTGGATTCCATCATCAAACAGGGAGTACCTGTATGTGCATTTAAATTCTTTGTTTTCAGTTCAGGGTTCCGAGGTATCGCCACTTTGCCTGTAGAAACTCGGTTTGCTGGACATAGTTTAAGCCTAGTCTTGGACTGAATTGTAAAATCAGTGGCAATTTCCAATTTAAGCCTTTTTGGTATAACATTAGGCTAGCTCTGGGAGTCCGGCATGGTGTGATGTTAAATATCACTGTCAGATTACTGTCAAAATACTTTTCATATTTTTATGGTAATTGGTTTGTAGCTGTCCATGCAGGCATTATATGATCTTAACCCTTTTCATGCCGTGTTCGATTTTAGATGCCTTGAAACAACAAATGGGTGAAGAAAATGTCAGAATATGCTTTTGCTGATGCAGCACAATGATGGCTTTGATATGCACCTGATCCCTTAGGTGGAACAGGGCGCCAGACAAGTGCTGCACCTACTGAGTGGGAGGAGCATAAACTGAGGGCATGAACATTAATTAAGGGAAAGAAAAAAAATAGAATGCACCAGATAGAAAACTCTTGCAAGCAGTTATGTCGCAGGCAGATATACAATTGCTTAAAGGTGTGGTGTCCCCCCCACTGCCTGATTAAAAGGCTCTCAGAGGATACTTTTGGGCAATGTGGATCTTGGGGAGAGATTGTTGGCTGCTAGACATGACTCTACAATGAAATCGAAGAAATTTTGCCCAGTTGACAGATTTTGAGAGGGGGCCATCTTTGGACTGAGAGAAGCAGGATAATCATTTAGATGAATTTCCCCCTCTGGGCCTTTCTGCTGACAAGTTTCATTATCCACCATCCAGACACAGGGGGCACCTTCACTACACACCCCTGTCTCTGGCTGGACCATTTCCAGGGGCTTAGGAGGGAAATTTGTCGTCATGATGCCCATTGTGGGTCCTGACATTGACAGCCAGAGACTGTCACCTTAGTTTGGTGTCATGAACAAAAAACCTGGACTGCTATGCAGTGTTAATTTTGTTGACGAATGACTTTCGTTATAGTTTTCGTCCACGACTCTTTTTTTTTTCTAACGATGACTACATTAAAAGGAATGAAAAACGGCAAAAACTAGGACGTAACGATTTGAAACTTTTGTCAACGAATGAAAACGAGATGAAAATGTTTGGCGACATCCAATCAGATCTGCTTTAGTTTTGTGAAAGCTAAGGACAAGTTAGGAAAATATCCAATCATAAATTTTGCAGATGTGGAAAGGCGGGACGAGTTGGGTATGGATCCAATCAGTAACGAAGTAAGACGCACACATTTGATCTAAGCCCGGGAAGATCATACAACTGGCCTCTGTACTGTTTCTCAGGAAAACAGGGCTCTTTATAAACCGTGTGGGGCGACTGTCTCCAGTAAAAGTACAACAAAGTTGAAACGAAACCTTCAGGTGTGTCATCCTGAAAATCCAAGCAACATGGCGGCGTGCACGGACACAGCAGCTCACAGCTCTCCCTATTTGTTCACATTTTTGTGTTTTTTTGTGTGTTGTCTTATTACATTGTACATTGTCTACGAACTCTTACAAATACTACAGCCGTATGGACTTAGTGAACATTGGGTTTCAACAGAAAATGACCATCTCTAGCGATTTTCATCGCACTCACAACATTCCGGACGAGATAGCGAGACCAGCGGGATCTCCGTGGCGTAGACGTAGACGTCGGCGCGAGAGGAAACAAAAACGGGGCTGCAGAGGTGGCTTGCTGAATAAGCTAAGAAAACAGCCACTCAAACAACTGCTGCCAAGCCTCTATCTCTCAAACGGCAGATCCATGGTACACAAAATGGATTATTTAGAATTACAACTAGCTGGAAATCGCTATGTTCGAGACTGCTGCATGCTTATCATCATGGAGACATGGCTAGATGCTATAGTAATCAAGATGGCGGCGCGTTCGGACGCAGCAGCTCAGAGCTCTCCTAATCAGTGCTTTATATGTTTGTTTTTGTACGTCTTTTTTGTTATTTTAAACATGGTTTGTTGGGCTGCAGAGCCGGCGCATGGGAAAAGTTAAGGAAAACGCCACACAAACCCCCACTTCCCAACACTTTCCTCACAAATGCCAGGTCAATTGTAAACAAAATGGACGAGCTGCGGCTACTGGTGGATGAAAACAGACTCATCAGAGACTGCTGCGCTTTGATCATCACGAGTCGTGGCTTCACCCAGCAATACCCGACGCAGTCGTTGATCTAACGAGCCGCATTCTACACCGCTATGACAGGCATCAGAACTCACGTTAACAACGAGGTGGGGGTCTCTGTTTGTACATTAATGACAAATGGGCAAATGATACTAGGACCGTTGACAGTCACTGTTCACCAGACCTAGAATATCTGACTGTAAAATGCAGACCATTTCTTCCTTCATCGGGAGTTTTCAGCTGTCCTGATCACTGCAGTGTATATAGCTTCTGATGCTAAAGCTAACTCAGCCCTTAGCCTCTTATACAGTGCCATCAGTACACAGCTAAATAAATACCCAGAGGCTGTACATATTATAGCAGGGGACTTCAATCGTGTGGACTTAAAAGTGGCATTTCCCAAATTTCACCAGCATGTAAAGTGTGCTATACGCGGAAAACGTCTACTGGATAAAGCCTACACCAACATTACACATGGATACAGGGCAATATCATCACACCACCTGGGACAGTCAGACCACATATCAGTGTTCATGTTACCAGCTTACATCCCCCTCAGAAAAAGGGCTCCCCCCACTTCAAAAACCTAAAAAGGCCTAAGGATGCTTCATTAATGCTTCAAGACTGTTTTTATAACACAGACTGGAGTATTTTTGAAACACAGGACCTGGAAGAGTACACATCATCTGTACTCTCTTAGGCACTGCACCAACACCATCACGACTGACAAACGCATCCGGGTATATGGCAATCAAAAACCATGGATGACTGGGAAGGTCAGGACACTGCTTAGGAACAGGAACACTGCCTTCAGGTCCCATGATGCAGAATTGTACAGTGCAGCCAGGGTGAACCTGAAGAGGGGTATCAGACAGGCGAAGCTGGACTACAAGAACAAAATTGAGGCCCATCTCCAAAGCAACAGCTCAAAGCAGATGTGGCAGGGAATCCAAAGCATAACTAACTACAAGCCCAGATCCAACACTGTGGTTGGTGATGCGACCATGGCAGAGGAGCTAAACTGTTTCTTTGCCCGCTTTGAAAAAAGATCTCCAGATACAGCTACATCACATACACCATCCAACACCAGCCACGTCTTCACAGTGGGGGAAAATGATGTGAGGCGGGTACTAAGGTCAGTGAACCCAAGAAAAGCAGCATTACCTGACGGCGTCACTGGCAGAGTGCTGAAAGACTGTGCAAACCAGCTGACAGGAATCTTCACTAAAATATTCAATATGTCCTTATCACAGGCCACCGTCCCGCCCTGTCTGAAGCGCTCAACTATCATCCCAGTCCCAAAAAAGATCACCAGCAGCAGTTTAAATGACTTTCGGCCAGTGGCACTCACTCCCATAATTATGAAGTGTTTTGAAAAACTGGTCAGAAGTCATATTATTCAAGGACTGCCTCCCTCACTTGATCCCCACCAGTTTGCATACAGGGAAAACAGATCAACAGAGGATGCTATAGCCACAGCTCTCCATATAACCCTGACCCATCTGGAACAGAAAAACAGTTATGCCAGGCTTCTTTTCATTGACTTCAGTTCGGCTTTTAATACGATCCTCCCAAACACTCTGGTAACAAAATTAAAGAACCTCGGTCTCCTGCCCTCTACCTGCCTTTGGATCAAGGACTTTCACAGTGACCGTTCACAGAGAGTAAAAGTAGGACCTCACTTTTCCTCAGCACTCAGCCTCAACACTGGTTCCCCACAGGGGTGTGTACTAATTCCCCTGCTGTACACTCTCTACACCCACGACTGCACCCCCACCCACCCAAGCAACTCCATCATAAAATTTGCAGACGACACTACAGCGGTGGGGCTCATCACAGAGGGAGATGAGTCTGCATATACAGAGGAGGTGAAAAAACTGACCGCGTGGTGCAGCGATAACAACCTGATCCTGAACACCACAAAATCCAAAGAAATAATAGTGGACTTCAGGAGAAATGGCTCCAACCCTCTGCCCATATACATCAATGGGGACAGTGTAGAGAGGGTGCATGACTTCAAGTTTTTGGGCTTGTACCTAGATGATGATCTGACCTGGAAGACCAACACCACTGCGCTTATCAAGAAGGCACAGCAGCGACTTCACTTCCTTAGGGTTCTGAAAAATAATGCCCTATGCAAGGAGCTGCTGGTGGCCTTCTACAGATGCTCTGTTGAAAGTGTACTGACATCCCAGTGTGGTTTGCCAGCTGCACTGCCCAGGAAAAAACATCGCTCCAGAGGGTCATCAACGCAGCACAGAATATCATCGGCTGTGCGCTCCTCTCCTTAGAGGAGCTGTACAGATCACGCTGCTGCAAGAAGGCTCATAGCATCCTGAAGGACACATCACACCCAGCATTTCATCTGTTCCAACTGTTACTCTCAGGGAGACGGTACAGAACAATAAAAGCAAAAACGAGCAGACTGAGAAACAGCACATATGCCAGGGCTGTTGCAATACTAAATGAACACTGAAGGACACACCACCGTTTACACATCACACTTATCCATGCCATATTAAGTACCTCATCTGTCTACACCACTGTTTATTCTTAACTGTGGAATATTTAGTACTCACCTGTGCAATATTATCTTAATTTTTATCTATTTTTTAACTGTGCAATATATTTTGCTCTTTATAATTGTCTTGTATTATATTTTCTCTCTTGCCCTGTGAAAGGATTGCATACAATTTCGTTACACCTTTGGCATAATGACAATAAAGATTCTATTCTATTCTATTCTATTCTATTATACATGCTCGGATCCCTGACAGTACAGCTTGCAGGTCGCACGCTACACAGAAGGGACAGGAACAGTGACACCGGGAAGAACAGAGGAGGGCTCTGCATCTATGTGCATGAAGGTTGGTGCAACAGTAGCACTATTCTGGACAGTCACTGTTCTCCCGACTTGGAGTTCATATCGGTGAGATGCAGACAATTTTACCTGCCTTGGGAGCTAACTGTAGTTATCATTACTGCAGTCTACATTCCATGCAAAAACGGCTCTTTCTCTGCTGCTGAATGCCATTAATAACCATCAGCGTGCCTATCCAAATGGCGTTCATGTAATTGCAGGGGACTTTAACAAGCCAAGTCTCATAACTGTTTTACCAAAATTCTACCAGTATGTGAAATGCCCAACAAGAGGGGAGAACACTCTGGACCATGTATATTCCAACATCAAGCATGCTTACAGAGCTATACCTCTCCCCCATTTGGGCCAGTCAGACCACCTCTCCCTGTTCCTCACCCCCACATACACCCCCCTCATCTCACAAACAAAGCCAAAAAGGATCACCATTAACACCTGGCCAAAAACCATGGATGACTAACCAGGTCCGCACGCTCCTTCAGGCCCGAGATGCAGCCTTCAGATCAGGCAACAGAGCTCTATACAGTACCACTCGCACCGACCTGAGGAGAGGCATCAGGACCGCCAAAGCAGAGCACAAGAGGACGATAGAGGAGCAGCTCAACAACCCTCGGCATGTATGGCAGGGCATCCAGTCCATTACTAATTATAAAGGCTGCGCTGCAACACCCAGTGACTCAGACATGGCATTGGCGGAGGAGCTGAACTGCTTTATTTCCCGCTTTGAGGCCCAGGCACAGCATTTAACCACACCACCCCCACCCCCTCTACAACCCATTCCAGTCTCTGGCTCCCCCCCACTCACTCTTGCGAATGAGGAAGTGAGAAGAGTGCTTCGTGCCGTGAACCCCAGGGAGGCCACAGGCCCAGATGGTGTACCAGGGAAGGTGCTCAAGAAATGTGCTGACCAGTTAGCACACGTCTTCACCAACATCTTCAACCTGTCACTGGAACAAGCCATCATCCTAGCATGCTTGAAATCAGCCACCATCATTCCAGTCCCCAAAAAATCACCCACAACCAGTCTCAAAGACTTCCGCCCGATAGCACTCAGACCGGTCATCACAAAGTGCTTTGAGAAACTGGTTCTAAAACACATCAGAACCTGTCTCCCCCCTACTCTGGACACACACCAGTTTGCATACTGGACAAACAGATCCACAGAAGATGCAATAGCCATCGCCCTTCATTCAGTACTAACTCACCTGGAGAAACATGGGAGCTACGTCAGGATGCTCTCCGTTGACTACAGCTCTGCCTTCAATACAATAATACCGGACATTTTAATCCCCAAGCTAACCAATCTGGGGCTTCCACCATCGACCTGCTCCTGGATCAGGGACTTTCTGATCAACCGACCACAGCAGGTGAAACTTGGGCATCACTTCTCTTCCATCCGTACCCTCAGCACCGGCTCCCCTCAGGGCTGTGTGCTGAGCCCACTTCTCTACTCACTCTACACATCTCGGTGTACACATCTCTGCAGATCTCTCCTGGACCGTCAACACTTCTGCACTGGTCAAGAAGACCCAGCAGCGGCTACACTTCTTGAGGGTACTCAGGAAGGAACAACTACACTCAAGCCTGCTGGTGACCTTCTACCGTTCCACCATCGAGAGCCTGCTGACCTATGCTGTCAGTGTGGCACTCCAGTTGCACAGAAGCTGACAGAAGAAGACTGCAGACGGTGACCAACACTGCGGAAAAAATCATTGGCTGCTCTTTGCCTTCCATAGCCTCCATTTATAACTCCCGCTGTCTCACCAGAGCCAGGAACATTCTCAAGGACAGTACCCACCCCGGCTTCCCACTCTTCAACCTGTTGCCTTCTGGTAGGCGCTACAGGTCTATACCGGCCAAAACAAATAGACTCAGGGACAGCTTCTTTCCCACAGTCATCGCGATGCTAAACGGGAACCTGCACTACTGACATATCACACAGTACAGAAACATTTTGCACAGTTTTTTTGCACGGTAGTCTTAGTTTTTCATAGTTTTTCTATTTATGCTGTGTGCACCTTAAGGAGAAGCTTCCAATCTCTTTGTACTATGTATACTGTGTATGCGGCGTATAATGACAATAAAGGCTTTCTATTCTATTTCTATTTCTATTCTATCCTAAAACTGCGGTCAAGCTCCCCACACCTAAACGGCTCGAGCTCCTGTTTTAGCGGTATTACGGTAGTCCGCTGCAAACGCACTCAAAATTCGTTAAGTTCAAGCCATATATATTAGCATATAAAGTAGGGATTAAATTATGTTTCCGGTTCGCAAAGTGGATTTATTTTACTTTGTCTAGAAAGGGTTCGTACTGTCTGTAAGCAATACTCGGGTAACATTATACTGAAATAATGAATAAATGCATATAAAGCATGCACATATATCTAATCTCCTGATCAGATATGTTTAATAAAGCTCATAATATATAATATATTCTAACATTCTATTCTACAATATCTCATGAGTGTCCACGCCAAGTTTGAAGCGGTTTGGTGGGAATTATGAGTTTGGTGACCACTTTACTGTATACAGTTATTATAAATGCATGCATATAGACCTGAGCTTATATCTTAATTAGATCTTATGATGTATTATTCATTCCAACTAGATTCTATTGTAGAATATTTGCTGAATGTCCACACCAAGTTTGAAGCAGATATATTTTGGAATTTTTTACTTATAAGCACTTTAATGTAACTGTTATTCTCAATGCATGTATGTAGATGTTTCATTTCGCCTAAATGCCTGTAATGACTTAAATAATTCAAGGGAAATGTTAAAGTATTTATGTATTACAGCCTTTACATTTCATATTTTAGTCAACTGAATCTTCTGTATATTTAGTCGACTATAGTCTTATTATAATTAGACGACTAAAACCAGAGTAAAATTAAAAACTATTCAGATGACTAAATTATGTCTAAAACTAAATTACATTTCAGTCAAAAGACTATGACTAAAACGAAATCAAAATTTGCTGTCAACATGAACACTGGTGCAGGCAGAGGTACAGTCTGGACAGGGCACCAGTCCATCACAGGGTTCCATAGACACACCACCTGACTTACATGGTACAAGCTCAGCCCAGGATTCAAACACAAACCATCAGGATCTGCCATCTACAGCAGCTGGAGCTTAGCACCGAGCCACCGGAGCTGCTCTATGTAGGAACAGTACAAATTAAATTTAACTTAATCGAGCTCAAACTTGAGCACATTCTGTGTTTTTGTTTCTTCCTTGTAAATGTTTCTGTCTGTAGGAGCAGCAAATGGATTGTGAAGTTCAAGCTTGTAATTAGAAGATTAGACATGAAGATATTGTTCTGCAGCTGCAACTTTCACTTTAAATCCTGCTCCTGTTCTCTCTTTAAAGCCACACCTTCTTTATGTTACGCAACAGCACACACACAACCAGGAAGCTCACTTCAGAGAAACAAAACTCAGTCTCTTCATCTTTGTGTGTGTGAGAGCAGCAAAATGGCAGAGGCTGGTGTTTCAGTAGATCAGTTTTCAGTGGATCAGTTCAGCTGTCCAGTCTGTCTGGATCTCCTGAAGGATCCTGTAACTACTCCCTGTGGTCACAGTTTCTGTAAGGTGTGTATTAATGGCTGCTGGGATCAGGAGGACCAGCGAGGGGTTTATAGTTGTCCTCAATGTAGGAAGACTTTCACCCCAAGACCTGATCTATGCAGAAACACCATGCTCGCTGAAGTGGTGGAGAAACTGAAGAAGACTGAACTCAAAGCTGCTTCTCCTGCTCACTGTTATGCTGCACCTGGAGATGTGGAGTGTGATTTCTGCACAGGAAGAAAACTCAAAGCCATCAAGTCCTGTCTGATGTGTCTGGCCTCCTTTTGTGAAACTCATCTGAAACCTCATTATGAAGTTCCTGGTTTGATGAAGCATATGTTAGTGGAAGCCTGTGCAGAGCTACAGGAGAAGATCTGCTCTCAGCATAATAAAGTGATCGAGATCTACTGTCGTACTGACCAAAGCTTCATCTGTTATTTGTGTATGATGGATCAGCACAAAGGTCACCAAACAGTTCCAGTTAAAACAGAAAGAATTGAGAAACAGGTGAGAACTCGAAGGCTCATTTTTTCTGAACATGATTTATACGTATCATTTTTGTTTTAGTGGATTCAAATGTAATTTCATTCTTAGTTTATACTGAAAATCCAATTTGTTGTTGATGAGGCAGGGTTACCTAATTATGTCATGAATGGGTCAGACCAGTTGGTGAATATTTAATCAGCCAGCACCCATCTTACATTATTATACAGCTTCATAACACACACATGACAGTGTGAAAGCTCTGTAGTACAGGAGTGAACTTTAACTCTTTATCTGCAGTTGATCTTCACCCACAGCTCCTAATGTATAACCAGTTCCATGTATTTTCTATGAGCACAGAGTGAGCTAAAGGAGGAACAGAGGAAATCACAGCAGAGAATCCAGGAGAAGCAGAAGAAGGTGCAGGAGCTCAAACAGGCTGTCAGTAATATTAAGGTGAGAAGTGACACAGAGATGCTCTTACACAATAAATATCTACAGTGTATCATCTATTACTGTGGTTTTCATCCTGTAGAGCTCAAAATGACCAAATATATATATATATAAAATATTTTAACACCTATTCATTTGATGGGTTGTAAATTTTGTATATCTAGTCTAGTAGAATATTACAACCCCTGGCAAAAACGATGGAATCACCGGCCTCGGACGATGTTTATTCAGTTGTTTAATTTTGTCGAAAAAAAGCAGATCACAGATATGACACAAAACTACAGTCATTTCAAATGGCAACTTTTTGGCTTTAAGAAACACTCAAAGAAATCAAGAAAAAAAATTGTGGCAGTCAGTAACAGTTAATTTTTTAGACCAAGCTGAGGGAAAAAATAAGGAATCACTCAATTCTGAGGAAAAAATTATGGAATCACCTTGTAAACTAACACCTGCATCAAATTAGATCTGCTCGTTAGTCTACATCTAAAAAGGAGTGATCACACCTTGGAGAGCTGTTGCACCAAGTGGACTGACATGAATCTTCTACCGATCGCATTTAAGCATAAATAAAAACCTTCCCAAACATAACCAAGCAACAAACAAGTCTGATTTTAGAAGGGAATTTAATTTAAAACTTAAATTTATCTGACAATTCATATTTAGAATACAGGTTGAATAAATAATACATATAATGCATAATAAATACGTTAATAACTTTACGTCACTTTATCTCCAAAATCGTCTGAGCATTTTTTTATGTAACCTCTATTTTGATAAACTGACCATATAGTTGAATTTTAAACAACTACATTCTCGCCTAAAAAAATCGTATAACTTCATTCTGTGACACAACAACAGTATTACAGAAAATTAGACATCCAGTTGGGAGTCCTCTCATCCGCCATTACCGAGCTGACAATGCATTGTGGGATATTTTGCTGTCCAAGTCCGCACAAGTCTGCTCTGATGCATCCTCGGTAATATGGGCGGAGCAGGAACACATCCGGGGATTTGGTTAGAAGCGAACTTAGAAATGGAGACAGGACTCGGGCTGCCACTGATGATGTTATACAAAAACACAAGAACAGAAAAGTACATATAGTGAGAAACAGCCACTGTCTGTCTTGTGCTTGAGCTCTTAAACCATGTTCATTCACTTCTCTCCTACACCTTTCTCCTTCTACATTTATTTTTTCTCTCTGTAGAGTTTGCCATCTCTCTGTGCTGCTTCTCCATGTGAGGACTCACCCAGCATCACTGTCCATCAGCATCTGTCATTTGATGGAGTCACCAAATCTCTCTCTAACCTGAAAGAGGGTCTTGAGAAATTCTGTGAAGATGAATTCAGTAAAATCCCTCCACTTGGTAAGAGAAGGGGGGCGGGGGGGGGGGGGGGGGGTAACTGAATGCAGATTCAAACTTAGCAACAGTTAATAGATCTTCCTCCTGCGCTAGATTTAGCCTAATCTAAATGAGTTGTGGGAAGGAGGTTGCTGTTTCTCAGCTAACTTAGCTTACATGAACTTAATTAGTTTTGAACTTAATTATCGGATTTCTGATCAGCATTTGACTTAGCAGTACAGTTTCTGTTAAAGAGCTATTTTTGATGCCTCAGGGAAAACGGCTGTATGGCCAATATATAAACATATGCTTTTCCTTCATATCTCTCTTTGTACATAGAAGAATTTTATTAGACTCCAAACCTGCCCCCATTTCAGGCCCCTCAGTAACTCACTGGTCTTTTAATGGTTTTGAACACAGAATCCCATTGAGCAGGTAAAGAGACATGAGGGAGTGGAAATGAACCAAATTGTGTTTGTGGGTCTCTAAGGGTTAAACTGTTTCCATCAGTTACAGAACCTTATTTTTCCATCTCCATTTTATCTCTGTGTCTCCACAGCTGCAGCAGCTCAGATGATTTTACCCTCAGAACCAAAGAGCAGAGAAGATTTTCTGCAGTGTAGGTGTGACACACACACACACACACACACACACACACACACACACACACACACACTTCCACATCTTTTCTGTTGGATCATTGCAATAAGGTGAGTTTTTCTCCTGATGGTTTCATATAGAGAAGCATTAGGAGGGATACAAACACACACAGCTGTCTTCCTCTTAACATCAGTCCTGTGATTAATACCCAACATGCTCTCATTTCTCATTGGTTAGATTTCTGTCAGCTGACTCTGGATCCCAACACAGCA